>JAVJIX010000114.1:617500-620000 GCA_036785185.1 Paratrypauchen microcephalus
TTCCATTGAAAAATAAACACATTTTCACAGAAAATAAAATTCAACCACTGCTGTTCAAAGGTCCAGAGGCTCAGAAACACTCGGACGTGCCTCCAGGCAAATAAAAAAACGCATTTCGCATTGCCTAGCGCATTCGCAGTCCAAACTCTCTGGGCGTGATTTACAGAGACGCTGAGTACAGACAGACGGGGGTGGAACTGCATTTGCATTTCTTTTTTCGATCTGACGTCAATAAGGTGCCTTGTTCAAAATCGCCCGTTTGAGCTCTGATTTTTTGTAATGCAGAAAAGGATCGCAAATGCTCAGTTTAGACATTTCGCAACTTTTAACCATGGGGGGGGGGGGGACCTAAACAGGGTAGGGGAGCTCACATTAACATTCAAAAACCTCAGAAAGTGAAAATTTCATGCCATGGGACCTTTAACATCGTAGGAAGAAATATCCCGGCAAAATAAAATAATGTAATACTTTAAACACATCATCACGGTGCCACCGTCACTGTAATATATATGTAGTTGTAAGTGGTATAAATACTGAACGGGTCCTTTCAATTATAGCAATAGGGCGGAAAATGCTGATACGTGCAGTGGAGCCCGGTTAATGCGCTACATTCGCTGTCTTGATAAAGAATTAATCCATACGTAAGTCGCACCTGATTACAAGTCACAGGGTCTGAAGTGTGAGAAAAAAGTAGCGGCTTATAGTCCGAAAAGTACAGTATCTTTTATACGATATCTTTTATCTATTGGCGGCATGGTGGCTGAGTGGCCAGCGCTCATGCTTTATAGCAAGAAGGTTCCGGGTTCGATCCCCGGGTCGCCCAGGCCTTTCTGTGTGTGTTCTGTGTGGAGTTTGCATGTTCTCCCCGTGTCTGGATGGGTTTCCTCCGGGCACTCCGTTTTCCCCCATCAACCCAAAAACATGCTCCAGATAAAATCCTCCAGCTTAGGTCCTGACCAAGCCGAGCAATAAGATCATGGAGATGGTCCCCGGGCGCCTGAAAGACGAGCTGCCCACTGCTCCTGAAGGATGGGTCAAATGCAGAGAAATAATTTCCCTACGGGGATGAATAAAGCGTTTCTTCTTCTTCTTCTTCTTCTTCTATTTCAACTGGTTTTGTTTTTTAATACCAAAAAAATATACAGAGAGGAACAGGAGCTGGACAGAAACTTTAAAGTTAAAGTATAGTTTATTGGTCCGTTTATTGCCCTCTGCATTTGACCCATCCTTCAGTGTTTCTGGGTTAAACCTGTCAGGAGTAGTGGGACCCATCTCGAGATCTTGAGCTTGTCTTGGTCAGGACTACGTTAGCTGGAGGATTTAACCAGACATAGGCAGAACATGCAAACTCCACAAAGAACATGCAAACTACACACAGAAAGGCCTGGGAGTCAGACCAGGAACCTTCTTGCTGTGAGGCGAGAGTGCCAGTGTGCTGCAGAGAGACAGGTACAGAGAAACATGGGACAGTTCTGTGTCCTCTGTCCTTTTATAGACAGGTTTGGTCCCACACACACACACAGAGACACACACAGACACACACACACACACACACACACACACACACACACACACACACACACACACACACACACACACACACACACACACACACACACACACACTTGGAATGTCTAAACACTCTCACACAGGAACTTCTCACCAGGAGCTATTGCTGTCACTTAAAGTTGCACTATGTAACTTTGCTGGTGGTGGGGGGGTGGGGGGTTGTGTCCTGTTTGTCTCCATGGAGATGTTACAGCTTTGAAAGGTGGCAAACCAGAAAAAGGTTAAAGGTCAGGTTCAGCACACACAAAACAATCATGGCGACAAACAGATGGACTTCGTGTACGTATTTAGTTTGTGACAATGGTGCAGAGGGAAGAGCTTTGTGCATTTGTGGACGAATGATGTCTGTGTTTTTCTCTCATCTGGATTTAATTCAGGTTTGATTTTTCATCTTGTTCTGCTGTTGTGATGCTTTGACCAATCAGCTTCAAGTATTAGTCACGACTTTATGCGTTTTCTGTTCTCTTTCAGGATCTTTCAGATAAATGTGTAAAGCTCACTTCAGAAGGTAGGAGGCACAGGGAGAACATGTAAACTTCACACATTGTCCAGGAGTGGAACCGGGGACCTTCTTGTTGTGAGGTCAGATCATGCTCACAGTAGATGTGCTTATGGCACTTGTTTAAGATAAGATAAGATAAGACTTTATTGATCTCACACAGGAGAAATGTACTTGTCACAGTAGCTCCAGGACAGTTTGAACAAGAAAGAAAAGTGCATGCAGGCAATGATGGAATAAAGTAAGTAATAATAAAAATAGCAATAAGTAATAATAATAATAATAATAATAATAATAATAATAATAATAATAATAATAACAATACAAGCATTAACAAGGAGAGCATGGAAAAGAGGATATTGCACGTCTGGCCTATATAGTAGAAAGGTTGCACAGATGGAATTCAACCAGACTGTACTGTGGCCTTTCAAA